>LKTO01001100.1:0-10067 GCA_001399465.1 Hymenoscyphus scutula | reverse complement strand
GGCGCTAAATAGAATAGTAGTATAATACTTCTTTAGTTACCTTATAACTATAAGAGCTAGTATTATCTATAACTAAACCTATTATCTTCTCTCTCTCTAGTTTATATAGTTCCTTATACTAAGGGAATAACTTTAGCTTAAAATACCTCTTATAAAGCCGGTACTAATCTACCTCTCTCTTACCTCTATCCTCTCTCTTATATACTTGTTTATATAGAAAGTTATATAATTTAGCTCTCTTTCTAGGTACTCTACGTCCTTTACTAGCCTAGTAGTCTTTCTTAGCCTGCTCTAGCCGGTTAAACTCTCTCTCTATATAGTATAACTATTATACGTTAGCCTCGGCTAAATGCGTCTCTATGTCCTTGACTTTCTCTGTTGTTTCTAGGTCGTATATATAGTAAGGACCTTAGCGAAAACCTAGACAGATAGTACTAAAGAACTATCTATCCGAGTACCTCTTTACTATCTCTATTCGAACGTTCTTATAGTAGTACTCTTTCTACTTCTACTAACATCTATTCGAGCTATTATTAAGTTCTATATATAAGGTAGCGGCGTCTATAAATACTACTTAGAAGAGGTCTATCTTAAGGAGGTGTTTAGCTGACTTAACGCGTTATTTCCTAAGAATCGAGGTAAGTTTAGACTTAAATCTCTCTCTTATAAAGGAGTAACCTTCGTCGTATAAGACTTGTTAAAAGAAAGATACTAAGAGGTTCTTACTAGAGTCTTAGTTACTCTAAAGACCTAGGTCGTAAAGGTGTAATATATTTAACTTCTAGTATTCGTCTTATATACTTATAACCTTAGAAATAATCGGTCGTTATAGCTCGAGAGTGACTTTCAGTAGTAGTCTAGAGCGAGGCCGATTCTTAACGATAAAGAGTACTAAAAGTCGTTAGCCTCGTATATTTTTATTCTAAGTTCTAGTAGCGTTCTCTCGAGCCCTCCTTCTAATATCTCTAACCTCTATCTCTAAAACAGATATCTATTCCTTATCTTTTTTTACCTATCGAAGTAACTCTTACATATTAGTATTCTATCTACTTCTACTAACAATTTAAGTGTACTACTAGATAGAGACCTTATACTATAAAGTCTTATTTATATACGCCTTATATATTACGAATCACGTGTACACGTGACTAGTGAAGACTAGGCGACGCTCTAACAGGTTAAGTACTATTATATACTCTTATAGTATTAAGGGATCGGTTAGGTTAGCTAAGCGATCTAAGGATTTCTCTGTCCTAGTAAAACACGTGACTCGCTTATCGAGTTATATAACTGTTAGAGCTTATAGGAGCTTATATTAGAGCTTAAGATCTAAGGATCTAGAAGATCTAACTATTAGTACGTGTAAGCGAAGGTTCTATATAAGACTAGTATGTCTATTATTAGATAGAAGCTTTATTTTAATAGCTTTATAGTTAAGTAACGAGTTTACCTCCGAGTAAACACCTAGTTCGTAATTGATCCTCTTTATAAGTAACAAACTCTAGTAATATTTAGTTACCTTAGTTAGTTAGTTTAAGATTCGTTATATTATACTTCTTTATTTTTCTATATTTTTTAGCTATTTTAATATTATAGTTATAAAATAATTATAAAGTGAAAAGTATATATTTAGGTAGTAATCGCTTTATTTTAGTACTAGCTTAAGTAGCTAGGTTAAAAAAGATTAATAAGAAGGTAGATAGAGAAGAATTATATTATTAGCTTTATAATACTCTTAAAACGTAACGTTTTTCCCGGGTGAGCCGATTACTCGAACACTAAAACGCGACACTCAACTTAAAATCAAAATGCCACTACTCAACCAAGCCCAACCCTCTAATGAAGAGGGTCACATTCTTTTAGCTGTCCAAGCCTTCAATTCAGGTTATTTAAGAAGTATACGAGCTTGTGTTAAAGCCTACGACGTGCCTTATACAACCCTCTACGACCGAATACACGGAATCTCTTCGCGACGCGATACTCCTTCTAATGCTTAAAGACTCACCTCTAAAGAGGAGCTAGCTATTGTATAATATATTCTCAACCTAGACTCGCGTGGGTTCCCACCTCGGCTAGTAGCTGTTCGAGAAATAGCAGACCTTCTTCTCTCTGAACACGACGTGCCTCTAGTAGGCAAGAATTAGACTTCTACCTTTATTAAACGTTGTATAGAGATTAAAACGAAATTCGGCCGTAAGTACGATTATAAAAGAGCGTAGTATAAAGACCCTATAGTTATTAGAGACTGGTTCAGGCTTGTATAAAATACAATTACTAAATATAGGATTATAGAGGAGGATATATATAACTTCGACAAAGCTAGGTTTCTTATAGGGGTTATTACAACTGCTAGAGTTGTTATAAGCTTAGAGTTAAGAAATCGTCTAAAGACTTCTTAGCTAGGAAATAGAGAGTAGGTTTTAATTATATAAGGTATAAACTTGTATAGTTAAGCACTTCCTCTGTTTATCATTTTCAAGGGATAGTACTACCTCTCTACTTAGTATAAGGACTTAGGACTTCTACAAGACTAGGTAATTACGCTAAGTAAGAATAGATAGACAATAAACAAGATTGGATTTAAGTGGATTTAGTACTTTAACAAGTATATAAAGGGTCGTATAGTTAGGCGATATAGACTCCTTGTTCTTAATAGCTACGAGTCGTACATTTTAGTTTAATTTTAGTAATACTGTTAGGATAATAGTATTATTACTCTCTATATACTACTATACTCATCTTACATTCTACAGCCTCTTAATATTAGCTGTTTTAGCCTATTAAAGGCATTCTATAGCAAGTAGATTAAGAATCTTATTCAGGTTAGAATTCAGTATATTACTAAGCTTGAGTTCCTTTCTACATTTAAAGAGGTATTTAAAGCTATATTTATAGAGTAGAATATTAAGAGTAGATTTCAAGTAACTAGCTTAGTTCTACACAATCCTGAGAACGTTCTTTCTCACCTTAATCTAAGACTTAAGATACTAACTCTACCTCCTATAAACAAGCTAATCTAGACCCTAAAGACGCTATAGAACGTAATAGAGCTTGAATTCTAGACTATATATCTTAAAAGCTGTATTATATAATACTAAGATAGTTCTCCTACATTAATCAACGAGGCATTTGATCGGCTTGCTAAGGGGGCTTAAATTATGGTATATGGAGCTATGCTTATGAGAGCTGAAATCAAGGCGCTACAAGAGGCAAATCAGCTTAAAAAGAGGAGGGAGAGAAAGAAAAAGAGGCGTATTTACTAAGGTGGAAGTCTTACAGTTGAGGAAGGCGAGGAAATTGTTCAAAGTACTTAAACTTAGTAGGAAGAGGGTATAAATAATATACAGCGCCAGCGCTTAGAAGGCAAGCAGCGACGGTGTGGTTTATGTAATCAGGTTGGACATAATGCTCGTACATGCAAGGCACCTTAGGAATCGATTAATATGAGTAGCTAGGGTTTTTTTAATAGTGCTGTTGTAATGTATTTAAAGTTGTAGTGTTATCGCGTTTTAGTGATCGGCTCACCCGGGTGATCGGCTCACCCGGGAAAAACGTTAGCTAATTCGTAACTTTTATATCTATCTAGTACTAATATTTAATATAGTCTATATATATAACTATATATATAACTAACGTAGTTCATTAGTAAGTCGATTATATTAACGAGTCGATCACTAAAAATATATATAAAAAACGTCTATACAACCCTAGTAAAAATCTATAATTCTTAATAAAAATGAATAAAAATAAAAAATTCACTTTATTACTATATAAATAAGTAATTTTAAAATTTTAGAACGCTTACTAGTTATAACTAACGATTCGCTTAAAATTACCTCTATATTCATTAAAAAAATATTATTTCTTTAGTAACTTAGCGGTTATAATTAGTTAGTATGTAAGATTTCTACTATTACTTATATATAATATAATAAAGTAAAGTTTTTAATTTTGTTAATTTTTATTAAGAATTGTAGATTTTTACTAGAGTTGTATAGACGTTTTTTATATATATTTTTAGTGATCGACTCGGTGATATAATCGACTCTCTAATAAACTACGTTATATATATATTTATTAAACTATTCTAGCTATTTAAGACCTATATTATTATTAGTCTATCTATTACTAGTTAGCTTTATAACCTAATTATATAGTAGGCCGATCTTAGTATACTAACTAGTAAGATAGTTTTTTACTTTAACTACTAAAAATAGTAGTATACTTAAACTCTCTCTATTAATATATATAATTACTATAGTCTATTCTCGATTACTAGGTTGAATAGCTTTGTCTCTACTACGTCGATCCGCGTATATAATAACTATAGTAGAGCTAATTATATCTATTATAAAACTAGTCTTATTAAAGTTCTAAAAGTTATAGTCTTAAATACTATATTTCGCTTATATATTCTCTACTAGCTAGAACTATACTCTAATTAGCTTAGAATCTTTATATGAGACTCTTTAAAAGTTATAAACGCGATTAAAACATATCTTTAACTCTAGACGTCGTTATATAAAGTGTTAGGCCTAGTTCTTTTCGATATAGTATTCTCTATATAACTCTAGTATATAACTTACTATATCTTTCACACTAGCTAACTAAGGCCTAAATCCTCTTATATCTAGATTAAATATATATTAAATAATTATTTTCTCCTCTAGTTTAGTTAACTTATAACTTACTAGTCGGCGTTTACTAAGAGTCGTATAGCTGTTTATTCTACTAGAAAGCGTAGATTTAGATACTTTATATATCTTAGTAGTAGTATAACTACTAAGTATTTTTATTATTCGAATAGCTTCGATAGCTAAGATAATTTATACTTCTTAGAATTAGGTTTCTATAGCTAATTATTAAGAAATTATATATTAAGGTTAGAAGGTAGTAGAGTAAGAAAAAGTATTTAAGGTTCTAGTATACTATATTAGTACTTTAATAGAATAAGATAGTATAATATCTAGAAAAATAGAATATAATATAGAGAGATACTTTAGAAGCTTTATACTTACTCTAGTTTATATAGTTATTAATACTTAGTACCTTTTAGCTTTAAGTATATTATATAAGTAATAAGTTTATCTTTAAGTAATTAATCTATAACTATATAATAAAACTTAAGCTATCTAATTAAGATAATCGTTTTAATAGATTAGTTACTATATAAAGAGGTTTATATTATAGAGTATTTACTTACAGATAAACCTATTACTTATATAAAGTAGTTAAAGCTAAAAGGTATTAATAACTAAGTAAACTAAGTTAAATATAAAGCTTCTATCTAGTAGTAGATATACTAGTCTTATATAGAATCTTTCTACTTATAGAGTATAAGGATTACTCTAATTATTATAAGCTAGATTATAATAGCTTACTTAAGTCTTTATAATCTATTTTAGTTAGTATAGTTTATTAGTATACTATATACTTTTCTCTATTTTTCTATCTTATTACTTTAACATATATTTTCTCTATCATAATAATACTAATTTAAGATTAAGAAGTACGAATTAATATAGTAATAGAAGCTATTCGATCTATAAAAAAAATAAGTTATAGATATACTATAAAACTTTATAATATTACTAAAAGTATACTCTATAATCGAATAAATAGTATATCTTCTTATAGCGAATACTAGTCTAAATTACTTAAATTAACTAAGTTAGAGAAGAAGGTTATTATTCGATATATACTTAATTTAGATATAAGAGGCTTTATACTCTAGCTAGCTAGTATAGAAGATATAGCGAATTATATCCTCGAATCGTAGAGAGAAAGATATATTAGAAAGCTCTAGATATATCGATTTATATAATAATAACTAGTCTTAAAGACGCGTTTTAATCGCGTTTATAACTTCTAAAGAGCCTTATATAAAGATTCTAAGCTTATTAGTATATAGTTTTAACTAGTAGAGAATATAAAAGTAAAATATAGTATTCTAGACTATAACTTTTAGAATTTCGATAAGACTAGCTTTATAATAGATATAATTACTTCTTCTATAGTTATTATATATATAGATCGACGTAGTAGAGATAAGGTAGTAGAGCTAGATAATCGAGAATAGACTTCTATAATTACTTATATTAATAGTAAAGATAAGAGTATTTCTCTATTTTTAGTAGTTTAAGAGAATAATTATCTTACGAATTAGTATACTAAGAGTAGCCTTCTATATAACTATATTATTAAACTAATAAGTAGTAGCTAGGTAAATAATAAGATAGATCTAGAATAGCTTAAGTACTTTAATAAGTATACTTCTACTTAAGTAAAGAGTCTATATTAAATACTTATTCTTAATAGATATAAGAGTTATAAATCAGCTACCTTCTAATAGTACTATAAGATATATAATATTATTACTCTTAGACTACCTTCTTACTCTTCTTATTTAACCTAGCTACTTAATATTAGATATTTTAGTATCTTAAAATAAGTATATAGTCGATAAATTAAGACTTTTATTAAAGTTTATATTAGCTATATTATAAAGGTTAAGTTTTTTCTCGCCTTTAAAGTAGTAATATAGTATACTAGGACTCTAGACACCCTATAACCTCGAATACTTTTCCTTACTCTACTACCTTATAACCTTAATATACTTAGACATATATCTAGTAAACGCTCTTTAGCTTATTACTACTTTTTAGTATAGATTTAGTACTAAAACTAATCGATTTCTACTCTAATATACACTTTTATTTTTATAATTATTCTATAACTATAACTCTAAAATAGCTAAAAAAACATAGAAATTTAAAGGGGCGTAAGGAGCCTATAAAGAAAACTAGCTGCCGCGAGGTCCCTGTCTAGTTATATACTTATATTGTTAGTTGTATTAGACAGAATACTAATAAGAAAGAGTCACTTCTATAGACGGACAGAGATGATAAGTCTTACCCTGTTTTAGAAACTAGAGTAAGGGATATTAGGAGGAGGGCAAAGAAGAATGTAGCATGTACTCGGAATAGAAATACATAAGGTTAGCGTCTCTATATACCCTCTAACGTCTAGAATAAGCCTTGTTCTAGCCACCCCCTTAAGCTTACCGATGCGCTATATAAACAGATTATCGACAAGGTTATAAAATTACAAGAGGAGCGTTAGAAGACTAATATTACCTACCTTTATAAGCTTAGACTTTAGAGTAATAGAAACAAGTAGAAGAACCTCTCTAAGTCCTTCTTTTAGTAAGTATTATATAACGTAGGTTACTCCTTTATAAGAGGAGAGGTTAAGCCTAAACTTACTCTAGTTCTTATAAAACAACGAGTTAAGTTAGCTAAGATACTCCTTAAGATAGACCTCTTCTAAATTATATAGATAGACGCTACGTCCTTATGTATAGAACTTGATAATAGACTAGATTAGTACTAGTAAAAGAAGAACGAGTACTACTATAAGGATATATAGTTAGAGATAGTAAAGGGATACTTAGAGAGGTAGTTCTTTAGCGCTATCTGTCTTAGTTCTTATTAAGGTCTCTACTATATCTATAAACCTAAGACTACCTAGGAGGTTAAGAAGGCTAAGACTTATTTAGCCAAGGCTAATACGACTTAGCTACATTACGTAGAGAAGGAGTTTTAGCGGCAGGAACAGGCTAAGGAGGACTACTAGGCTAGTAGAGGACGAAGAGTACCTAGAAGGAGAGCGGAATTATATAAATTCTTATATAAGATAGTATATAAGAGAGGGGATAGAGGTAAGAGTAGAGTGGATTAGTATCGACTTTATAAGAGGTATCTTAAGCTAAAGCTTATTCCTTAGTATAAGGAACTATATAAGATAGGAAGGAGAAAGAAGATACGTTTAGTTATAGATAATACTAGCCTACACTCTTATAGAGTAACTAAGGATTCGAATAATAAAAAAACTTAGTAGTCGCGCTACTACTAAGATATATAAAGTACCTAAATCTACACTTTCTAATAGAATAAACGGCTATACAACTCTTAGTAAACGCCGACTAGTAAGTTATAAGTTAACTAGACTAGAGGAGAAAATAATTATTTAATATATATTTAATCTAGATATAAGAGGATTTAGGCCTTAGTTAGCTAGTATGAAAGATATAGTAAATTATATACTAGAGTCGTGTAGAGGACACTATATCGGAAAGAATTAGGCCTAACACTTTATATAACGACGTCTAGAGTTAAAGACGCGTTTTAATCGCGTTTATAACTTTTAAAGAGCCTTATACGAAGATCCCGAGCTTATTAGAGTATAGTTCCGGCTAGTAGAGAATATACGAGCGAAATATAGTATTTAAGACTATAACTTTTAGAACTTTAATAAGACTAGTTTTATAATAGATATAATTAGCTCTACTATAGTTATTATATACGCGGATCGACGTAGTAGAGACAAAGCTATTCAACCTAGTAATCGAGAATAGACTATAGTAATTATATATGTTAATAGAGAGGGTTCGAGTATACCGCTATTTTTAGTAGTTAAAGTAAAAAACTACCTTACTAGTTAGTATACTAAGGGCGGCCTACTATATAATTAAGTTATAAAGCCGACTAGTAATAGATAGACTAATAATAAGACAGGCCTTAAATAGCTAGAACACTTTAATAAACATATATATAGTCGCGTATATAGGCTATATCGAATGTTAGTACTAGATAGATATAAGAGTTATGAATTAGCTACGTTTTTAGAGTATTATAAAGCTAATAATATAATTCTTCTCTATCTTCCTCCTTATTCATCTTATTTAACCTAGCTACTTAATATTAGATGTTATTTTATAGACTCTAATACCTCTAAGTACTCTATTAAGCTATACTAACCCTTAGGTCTTCTAGACGCCTCGTAACCTAACTAACACTCTTTCGTAAACAACTCTTATTAAAAATCGTATTATATATTATTAAGGAAGCTTACTAACCTCTATTTTCGAGACAGTAGCTATATTAGCTAAAGGTATAGAGATAATAGCTTATGAGATAACTTTATTAACAGCTAAAGTCTAGACTCTTCGTAAGGTAAATAAGGCACTTAGTAAACGTTATAGAGCTAAAAAGACCCAGGTCCGTTAAGGAGGTATACTTATTATAGAGGACATATAGAACATATTAGCTTAGCGAGATACTAAGGAGTAAGTATAAAGGGATAAGTGTTCTATAAAGAGTAATTAGAATAAGAGGCAATCGACTATTCGACGTTATAGACCTTATAGAAAGAGTAGTTATAATACGCGAACGTATTAAGAAGCTATAGATATAATTAGTTTATTAGATTTCAAGTAGTTTAAGTAAATGTTATATATTATAATAATTTAATATTACATCTAGGTAGTAGAGTAAGGAAAAGTGTCCGAGGTTCTAGAGTGTTCGAGGTCCTAGTATACTACGTTATATATATAATTAATAATAGCCTAAAACGCTTAAGCTAGATTCTATAAGGCTAGCTTAGTACCTTTTAATCTATAGGCTATAATTTTAAAGCTTAATATAAAGTTATAGATACTAACCTCTACTAGGCCTCTCTCTACTAACGCTAACTCTTAGATCTCTTAAACTTCTTATAACTCTATCGAAGCTTCTTTATAAATAACTCTTATAAAGAACTAGATTACTAGTTACTAAGAAAGCTTACTAATATCTATTTTCTAGACAGTTATTATATTAGTAAAATGTATAGAGTAATTAGCTTATAAAGTAACTCTTTTAACCGCTAAGGTATATATATATACTTCGAGTAGTAAATAAAGCTCTTAGTAAGCGTTATAGAGCTAGAAAGACTTATATTTATTAAGGTAGTATACTTACTATAGAGAATATATAAGACATTTTAGTATAGAAGGACGTAGATAAGTAGGTTCGTTCGACGTAATAGACGTAAAAATAGTAGTAGTTAGAGAGAGAGGAAATTAACTAGTAGACGCTATAGTACTTATAGAAAAGCTAGTTATAATATATAAACTTATTAAGTAGATATAGATATATCTAGCTTATTAGATTAAAAGTAGTTTTAATTAAATTTATATATTATAGTTAACTAATTATACTATAAAGTAGTAGAGAAGTAGGAAAGTA
>LKTO01001099.1:0-10147 GCA_001399465.1 Hymenoscyphus scutula | reverse complement strand
GTCTGAGAGACAATTGAAAACCCATTGCCTCTCTTCTGATGAATCTATCTATTTCCCAACTATTGTTAGGTGCAATTTCGGAATTGACAAATCGTGATCAAAGGCCTTCTGTGCGTAAATTCTAGGAAGCCATTTTTGGAAAAGGTCTTTGCTCGAGCCAATTTATTCCTTGGCTGGCGCGTAGGAAGGCTGCTTGCAAAATCCCTGTACTAAAGACTACCTTCCATACGACTGAGCGTTGCAAGGAAAGTACCCATTGAAGGTTTTAGATAAAGCAGCAACGAGCGTGAGATTGTGGGGTTGCGAATGAGATGTCGATCATGATATTTGTGTATGGAGTTGATATTTCCGAAAACTGAAAAAGCGTTGTAATCTAATTCAATTGAAAACTTGCTATTTGTTATCTCATGCAAATTTTCAAACGCAAAAGTACATTTGATCCAACCAATACGGTATAACTGCGGTATACTAATATTGACGATTCTGGGTATTCAGTTTCATGCGAATACATCAGGGACAATTTATCTCTCATATAAAGTACTTTCACCACCTCACTGCTTCTTCTCCTCAATATCCAAGCGCGAGTCGAAAGCCAGAATTCCGTTCTTTCCGCCAGGAATATCAATGCTATTCCCGAAAATGAGATTATCATAACCGACCATGATATCGTACCCCTTCTCCAAATCCACGAACCTCTCGCCACATCCTATATTTATCAAAGTCAGCATCACTCTAGGGTCTTTGATGTACTAATCATACCAACAAGCTTCTTCGAATTATATATGGTGTCCATGAACTTGAGAAAGCTCTCAGAATCCTTGGCGAGGAACTCGGCGCATCCATCGTAGGAGAGGATTTTCATTTTGGACTGAAGAAGAGGGGCAATCATTCCTTTGTGCCGAGAGTCTTGATGAAACTAACAAAAGATTTAGCCTGCATCTGCATCCGCTTAAGACTTTCATAGTTGAGGACTGCATTTTGGACGGGAGAAACGACCCACTTGAACATATCGCACGAGATTGACCCCAGCGTCCTTGGTTGAGAGCGTCAAGTCCGCATGTACTGACTTCCAATGCTCGTGGAAGAATTCGTCTGTGAGACCCGGTTTCTTGTGGAAGAATACTTGTGCTCGGAAATAGGGTTGCTGGTTGGACCCGGATCCGACTTTGAGTTCAGGGAATGTGAAATTGTGCGTGTGATGGTTTGGGCAGGCTGTCATTTTGATTTTCGAGTTTTGTTAACAAAAACTTGAGGTTATTCCGAGTTTTAGAAGTTTGACTAATTTTTGCGATTTTGTTACTGAGATGGGGAAAATAGTTGACAGGAATAAATGGGATTCTCTGGCCTCTATATAGACTGCTCCATCAGAAAAGTTCCAAGTGCGAATGACCTTGATAGGTGTGAGAAAGGGCTGAGAAGCGATACCAGATAAGTGGCCAAGCAGTGGCACAGACAGGTCTTCTTTTTCGACGCCGCGCAAGCTTTCGCTAAAACCCGAACCCGAACAGACCACTGATAATTGCTCTTGCGCATCTTTTTGATGCTTTATCAGCTTGCCCCAGGTTTTGAAAACCAGCTAGTGATGAAAGGGTAGCATGAAAAGCCCCGCTTTGAGAGTTTCATTCGTATCCTATGAAAGCCGCAAATCAGGAAATATTGTCTGACGGGGGTCCAAATACATGATTACCTCTGCACCCCCAGAGCACTAGAACAAAAAATTGGTGATTATGAGTGGCGAAGCTTGAAGTATAAAAGTGAATTTGCCCAGTTTAAAACACGAAGGAAGATTCTCTGAATCATAGTGATAAAGACATTATGCGTTACCACCGATGCCAGGCCCATAAGAGTTTTACAAGATTCCTCGATCTTCTATACGAACTACGTCGGCACATTTATCAATATCTCCTGCCCCTCCCAGATAGCTTTACTACAGTAGCTAGACTATGGGTTTGAAGAAGACTACTCGGACTCCGCCCTATGACGCCCAGGGCACCGACCATTGTTGTCTACCTTGTTTTGCGGAATACATGGATCGATCCAACCCAGAAGATAGATTTTTCTACACGGCAAGGCTACTAATGGTCTTAAAACAACCGAAGGAGGAAGTGCTGGACATCATATTTGGCGAGAACACCTTCTATCTGGATATCACCCAAAACCAACAGATTTGGGTCGTCCCCTCCAATCTCCAGCGAGTACGAAAACTTCAAGTTTCAACACGAAAGACTGTGAACGAGGGAATGAAGTTCTTAGACAAGGAGCTTTGGTCTAACGTCCTGCCTAAATTGAACAGACTTGAGCTAGCTCTCGAACAACCAGGCTTCATTGGAGGCAATATCGAAACTGAACAAGATGTAGACAATTGGCTTGATTGGTTGCATTCATTTCTACAACATTTGTCTGGGGTTTTACCTGAGGAATGCGAGGTGGCGGTTTATGATCAATGGGGAGCTTGAGACGAACTTGGTTGTTAAGGAGTGTCTGAAAAGAAGTGTGGAATTTAAGAGAGGAGTTATCTGCCGGCCGGGTTGCAAACGCCGAAAGGAGGAACTAGGGCTGATGAACTTATCTGCGGTTAGCAGAATATCTCTTCCTTATTTCAGCTACTTTAACGGGGTTTTGAGAATGATCACATGAATGAGGGTAACTCTTCAAGTGAAGTGTACTAGCCAATTACTCTTTCTCACTTGACTAGTAATGCGATCGATCATCCAACAGAACTCTACATCCTTCATAGAAATTCAATATTATTACAGCATTTTGTGAGTCTGAAAGTAGTCATGAGAATATTAAAAACTTCATGAGCAGGTTCTAAGTTGTATTTGTATAGACTTGTCAAAACCTTCATGTCTTGTGTTGGAAAACCCAGGTCCCAGAATGTTTCAAGGGCCGGAACCTGAATTTAACTGCCAAAAACCTACATTGTCTGTCTAACAAAACTTGGTAAATCAATGATTCAATTAAGTGCCACTCCATCTCTTTCCGTGTACTTTTCAAACGATATATAAACCGAGTATCTGTGACGGGTGAGTTTTACCCCTAGCGCATTTCTTCAGTTACACGGTATTTTCTCACCATAGCACCAAATCTTACCTTTCAACGACACAAGTTATAGGCGAATCTTTCCCTGACAGTCAAAGTAGACACATGAATCACTATGTTTAGTCCCAACTTTATCTTTGTCACGTTATTCGGGCTGTACGGACACAGTATGTGGATCAGGAGCTCGAGATGTTAAGTTACTGCTGGGTTCCTTGCAGCTTACCCGTAGCTTACTCGCACTCTTGCCTCCAATCTCAATATCGGCACACTCTTTGTTCTCCATATATCTCACTTCTACTCAAATACGTGTTTTAGTAATCTGCTTTTGACGTCCGATTGTAAACTGATTTTCTCCCCATTTGATGTAGATCCAGCTCACTTGTAGCCTACCAGCAAGTCCAGGTTTTGGTACCAAAGTTGATACTAGCCTACTCGTCATTTTCCCGCCTATTCATTATAGACACTTCCCCTTTGCTAGCCCTGAAAACCTCCACTACTTGAGTTCCTCTGCGTTCACTTCTTGTGGCTAGAGAATAAACATCGTGGGTTTACTGCCACTTAGTGGCTTTAGTATTATCTAAAATAAGGGTAGGTCTATCTTCTACCAACTCAAATGAAGAGATATGTGCCGTCGACTACGGGGAAACAAGCTGACCGGCAAAATATGAAAAGGGGGGAGATATGAAAAGGGGGAGAGTGGTGCTTGCCCCACCTTTAGCGATAGCGGCTTCCCTCATCCCGATAACGTCATCGTCAACAACCTCGTTCCTCTACTTGTACCTACTTGTAGGTAATCTCTGAATACCCTCAATCTCGAGACTGAATAAGATGCCCAACATACTCATAATCGGAGCTACCCGCGGCCTGGGCGCCTCCCTCGCAAACGCATATGCCACCCAGCCAAACACCACCGTCTATGGCACAACCCGAGCAGCAGCCGGTCCCAAAGGACTGAACGAGAAGATTGCATGGGTCCCAAATATTGATGTCAGTGATAGTGGTGTTGGACCACGACTTGTGAATCAATTGGGTGGCCTAGGAATTGCTGGTGGGATGGTGGAGGGGAAGAATGAGGTTCGAGGGTTTGATGTGGTTGTGAGTTTTGCCCCTCGTTGGAGAGCTAAGGTTACGATAGCTTCATAGAACCCGGAGGGCCGAGCTGACCCTTCATGCTATGGCAGATAATCACAGCGGGATATTTCGTGACGGAAGACTTTGTTAATGGCCCCAAATGGGAGGAGGAAGTCAAGATGTATAGTATGTGTCCATTATTATACCCCATAATCCTTTCTTGGATATCAAAATACTGATTTATTTCTGGTAGCAACATCCGCCATCTCCCCGCCCTTCATCGTCCACTCGCTCTCCCGCGCACGATACATCTCCGAAGGATCGAAAGTCCTCCTCATATCCTCCGAATCCGGTTCTATAACCCTACGGCATCCAAAAGAAGGCGGGGGAAACTACGGACACCATGCTAGTAAATCGGCATTGAATATGGTGGGGAAGTTGCTGAGTATGGATGTGAAGGACAAGGGCATCATTATCAGTATATTACATCCGGGCTTCATGCGGACGGAAATGACTGCTGGTGTGGGATTTGACAAGTATTGGGATGATGGCGGAGGTGAGTTTGCAGCTCCTCGGAGATTGACAGGACGGGCAAGGACTTTTGGAAATGCTGACGGAAAGATATAACAGCTGTCACACCAGACGAAGCTGCCAAAAGTTTGATTGAATGGGCCGAGAAGCTGGATATGAGCAAATCTGGCGAATACTGGGCTCCTCGTGGTCCACGTAAGTTCAACCATTGATTGCACTTTCTTCTTGCGACCATTGCTAATACAACCGATCAAAAAGGGGATATTGGAACAGCAGATGTTACAATCGGCACCCATCTACCTACCCCACTACAACTACCATGGTAAATGAAGAACAGAACAACGAATAAATGATATCACGATTCCCACGAACATATCTCGAACAACGCGAATATATTTTCCTTTCGTCGTACTTCTTCAATTCATTTACACTCCCCAATCATCCTGTCATCCAAACCAACTCCCCAGATTAAATCCCCCATTTCCCAGTTCCAATATTCATACACTCTCCTCGCCCCCTTCTCCCTTTACCGCGAAACCATTTCTTACAACACAGCAATCATACCACCAACAAGACCCATAACGCTTCCAAGCCCTGCAATCAAAGTAGGGGCAGCACCCGCCTTGCTGCTACTCGAAGAAGCCCCTCCAGCCCTGGCACTCGTCGGGCTCGCACCTCCCGATCCTCCAGCTGCCGTTGAAGTAAGTTTTGCGCTGGTGGAAAGGGCGGTTCCGTTGCTGGTTGGTGCTGGAACACTTCCTCCAGTTCCTACAGCTGTGACGGTCGCGTTGCTACCACCTCCCGCGAGGAATGCTCTGCATAGTTCATTTCCTCGAGTTGCGGCTGTGGTGAGTTCTGTTGCTGAGCAGGCGGTGCTCCTGACGAGGCAGGCGGTTGCGGAGGCTTGGATTACGGGAGCGGCGGAACCGCATTGGCAGGCTGGGTCGGTGAGAGAACAGCCGGAGGAGGTGATGGCTGAGCGGATGCATTCTTGCTTTGGGCATTGTTAGTTTTGAGATGGAGGTAAGAGGGGAGGGGATGGGAATTGAATGGGAAGAGACTTACAGCGCAAGTTGGGATTCCATCGAAGTTCTGGGCGGAAACGATGGTGACTGCAGCTGCAAGGAGGATGCTGGTGAACTTCATATTTGCGATTTGATATCGAAGGTTTGATTTGAGATTGAAGGTTCAATTGAAAGCGAATGTGATGAGATTCGAAGAAAAAAAAGAGAAGGAGATAGAATAACGACTGTGCTTGGTGTTGCGGATTGATGGAAGAAGAGGAAGAAAGGGAGAAAGAGAAGGAGAGAAGAAAGAAAGGGTCCTACTTGGGGTCTATAAGCCACAAACACAGGTGAAGCGAAATTATTCACCTAAAATGTCACTGCCACTTTCCACTTTCCACTGCTCAACTGAGCCGCAGGAGCACAATCCGGGGACTTGTCCTCCTGATCCCACAGGAAATCAATTTTGGGGATTTGTGCTTACTTTTATGGGCTGATGAGGCGTAGATTTTTGGTCAATGTTTGGACATGTGTGAGGGGATTGAAAAATACGAGGCGGAGGTGCAACACTTGGTGGAAATATCCGGTGCATGTTTCTGTTTCTTTTTTCCCTCTCTTCTATTCAATTTAGTTCTTCAATTCTCGAGTAACACATCCAACATGTCCTTGAATAACAGGCTAGTTGTTTATCTAATTTAATTTTGTTTCTCTCACGTAAACAAGCAATTTTCTTAAGACGTGTTGGATCGTGGAATGTTCCGCAGGGGCAACGACGATCATGATTCGCGAGTTGGGATGGGTATGATTGGTCATATGGGATAAACCCGGTACCGCCTGGGATTTGAAGGAACGAATGGGAGGGGGGGAACTTGTTTCTATTATTAGTAGTGTACATTTCTGTGTTACGTTAGGAGTTCGCGACTTGGGGGCGGGGATTTGGTTTTTATTTTATTTTATCAATGTAGCACTTGGAAAGTTGAGGAATTCTTGTGCTGTAAAGGGAATGAGAGAGAATATTCAATATTTCATGATTACCTCCGTACCGTTCGCGGAAAGCTGTTGCCTGGGCGAAAGACGCGTGGTGGGAAAGACGTTGTACGTGAATATGCATGTACTCGGTGTTTCCGCATTGCTCTAATTGTCACGATTCGTGGCTATTCATGACCACTTTCCTTCTTTTTGTTGAATACAACTCTAAACGTCACCTTTCATTTGGTGACGTTTACAGTTGAAGTTCCTCTTGATCCGTCCGTTTGATGAGATTCTGCCTCTCTGGGTCTCGGGGACGATTTACGATGATTTACGACGATTCTGCGATTAACTTTTAAGGCCCTTAGTTCACCCCCCGCCTTGCACAATTACTACCATGTTCTATATATCTTTCAATAAAATTCAATAAAAGTCTTGAAAGAGGTGCATTTTGGCACGTGCCCTGCTCCCGAATTCCCATGCTGCTTTATACTTAAACGCCTACGTAGAGGGCAAAAAAGTATACAGGTAGCTAGGTAGTTGTTTTCTATTGTTCCTCGCTTAGAATTGGTAGCTAGAGCACTATATGATACCTACTCGAGCTAATTTAATAATATTCTAAACTGAAATCTCTATCCTTATTATTATGACATCTACCTCAGCTGCCCACTTATGACTTGCTCGTCTTACCCTTCTAATTAAGCCTGCTCTGAATTCGAGGATAGTCACATTCTGTCTCAGCAACGGGGAGGGCATAGATAGCGAGATGCTTCACTAAGTAAGATCGGAGACTGTTTCGAGTCCTAGAATCCGATACGGCCGTACACCCGCAACTACGGAGTACAATATATCTTTGGAAACTGGAGGCTCACAAGCCGCGCATGAGCTATAGGCAACGGGCAAGGGCCAGCGAAAGCCACGAAGTCTTGCGAACTGAGTTAAGTGTACGAACGGATGAATGAACTAAGTTAAAATGCTTAATAAACATGGTGGCTTTGGAACCCTCCGCAGAATGCTATATGTATAGTCAGAGGCGTTTTTATTCCAAAGATGCTCGATATTTCAAATACCTTATGCCGTCATTTGTACGAACGAGCCTATGAATTGAAAGGTAAAATCCAAGAAGTCTTGACCATTGAATAGAATAGTTTGTATAAAGAGGAACACGACGGCTCGAACTTTTTTTTCATCATCACAATCAACGTGAAAAACTTCATTACATCGATAGCCACTTCAACCAGAACTCCGCACCTTCTGAACTATTCGAAATGCATTACCTTCCCATCATCTTCGGCTTTGCCATGACTGCAGCTGCGATTGATATTCATCTTGAGTTTGCTACGGGCTGCAGCACCTCAGGCGGTGGAGGCACCTGCACCAATATCAACCCCACCGTAAACATTCCACTTCACCAATGATTCTCATTCAATGTCTAACCAGACTCAACAGGTCTGCTGCTATATCCAATCTAGATCCGTCCAAAGTATTCGTTTCGCAGCTATTCCAACAAGCTGGTCACTTGAATTGAGAGGATACGCCGGAGGGGGATGCAATACAGTGATACGACGGGATAATGTCCAAGGAATCACCGACAGGTGTATGAGTACTGGACCGGTAGCCTACACCGGTAAGTACCCAGTTCCTCTGAGTAGCATGTCTTCTTTGGGCTTGAACCTAGAAAGCATCCTAAAAGTTTTACCACTTCAAGTAATTTCATAGTATACTGACTCCTATGGTGTGCAGGTGCCGGTTATAGCTTCCGATCCAAGAAGAGAGAGGTCCAGGAAGATTCATGCTCATTAGCACCAGAATCGTGTGCTTCAGCACAGAAGGCAGACATGTTGTTTCTTGCCGATGGGCAAAAATACAACATTGTAAACATGGACGAGGGGCTTTTGACAGAATTGGTGGGACTGGCGATCAATGGTACCACTGTAGTGGATATTCCAAAGGAGTTCAAGGAGTTTGAGATCTCTGCTTAGAGGTACAAGGTGTAGTGTTCCAGACGAGTGAGAGTTTGAGTTTATGCTTTGCTAGTGAGTGCACGCTCTAGCATGGCCTTCCTGTCTTTACCAAAGTACTTAGAGCTTGAAAGGAGTTTACTTCAAACACGTGTCTACTATTTGACTGACTATACTTTCCTTGTTTACGACACTTTCTAACCGTTTTCTAATTGTAAGAAGAAAAAGGACTCTATATAAGAGGCCCTCATTTCCTAATTAGCTAGTATGTTTATAGACAAGAAATTAATTATACTATTAGTAAAATGATATTATAAGGAGTAAATCTAGATTCTATTTTAGATTGATAAGTACGAGAACACTAACGTTTAAACTAATCAGAGGACAGAACAGTAGAGTAAAGAACAATTTGTTAATCTTTTTATTAAAGTTATAGAAACAAAATGCTCGCTGTTCTCTTTAAGCCTTAATCTATTAAGCTGCGTCGTTTGTAACCGTGTGGATTTAACCACTGTGTGACGATTCTCAAACTAATTAACTAAGGTACTGAGTATCGCTGGGTTTTGTTCTTGCAAAGAGGCACAATCAAGGGGCTGGGTGTTTACTCGGAGGTAAACTTGTTACTTAACTACAAAGCTGTCAAGGTAGTGATAATAATGTAATATTGAGTTGAGCACGAAGCTCCTATCTAATGGCAGACGTGCTAGTACTATATAGAACCTTCTTACTTATAGATTTACTCTAGATCCCAGGACCCCTTTGGATCCCTAGGGGATCCTTAGGGATCTATCACGTGATTACAACTACGTGAAATCCTTGGATTGCTTAGCTAACCTAAGCGACCTGTCTAATGCTATAAGAGTATATAATAGTGCTTAACCTGTTAGGGCGCTGCCTGGTCTTCACTAGTTACGTGTGCACGTGATTTGTGATACTATCCCCTTCTTAGCCTAGCGTGTTCCTACGCTTAAGTATAACCTAGGAAATGTTGTTAGAAGGCTAGTAGTCCTCTCCTATTATCATGTTTTTAATAACACTATAAGTAGATACTTATAAAAAGAAGAAAGAAAGGTTTTAACTTACTAATAATATTAAAAACACCTAATACAAAGTTATAGCCTGTTCCTGATACTTCTTATAAGGCCGGCAGTGTCTTATAGACGAATCCTAATCTAGCTGTTACGCTAAATGTGTTTGTATAAAGTCGAAATATAATAGAGGTAGTAATTCCTAGAATAAGAGCGTCTCTACTAAAAAGAGTAGAAATCTCTAGATACTTAGGAGAAGCGTCTACGAGATAAAGAGGAGGCTACTATAGCTAAGATCCTTTAGCTGTGAAAGTAGTAGAAGTTTATCTAGAAGCGTTATAAGGAAATAGCTTGTTAGAGACTTAAATTTATTAGCGAACTTAATACTATAGAGGAATTAGAAAAGAGTCAACAGAAGGAATAGAAAGAGAGAGAGAAGTAAGAGGCGAAGACTACCCGGCTATTAGGGTTAGGGTTAGGGTTAGGGTTAGGGTTAGGGTTAGGGTTAGGGTTAGGGTTAGGGTTAGGGTTAGGGTTAGGG
>LKTO01001098.1:0-10162 GCA_001399465.1 Hymenoscyphus scutula | reverse complement strand
TAACTATAGAAATAATACTTATATTACTATTCTATACTAACTTTAGATATAAATTACTAGTATATAATAGACTAATAAAAATAATAAGTAATAACTAGTTAGCTTAAGTATTAGCTTTAAAGATTAAGAGCCTATATAAGAAACTTATAGAGAACTTATAGTTTATAGTAGAGCGTAATATATACTACTATAATAAACGATATAGTTAGAAGCTAATACTAAAAGAGAGAGATAAAGTCTACTTATAGTAAAAAAATATTAATATAAAGAGACTAAGTAGAAAACTAGACTATATATATATTAGACTATTTAAAATTAAGTAAGTAAAAGAACCTTTAAATTATAAACTAGCTCTACTAAAAATAATAAATATCTTTCTAGTATTCTATATCTTACTTCTTAAACTAGTACTACTAGAAGTACTACTAGCTCTACTTATAGAGATCTAACTAGTTAACCTAAATACTAAGTATAAGGTTAAGAAGATTCTTAACTATAGACTTGTTAGAGGTAAGATTAAGTATTTAATTAAATAGTTAGACTACCTATATTTAGAGAATACTTAGAAACTAAAAGAGAATATTAGCTAGTACTTAGTAGAACTTAAGGAGTTCTATTCTTAAAACCTAAGTCTACCTATAGTATATAGTTAGTAGGAAAAGCTTTAAAGAAACTAGGGTTAAGACCTAGGTTAGGAATTAGGTTAGACATAGTAGAGTTGTAAAGAGTAGCTAGCTAAGCGGTCTCCGCCTCTTACTTCTCTCTCTTCTCCTGTTCCTTCTATTAATTCTTTTCATCCTCCTCCTCTACCTCCCTTGCCTCTAACTCAGCTATAGAATTCAGTCCTAAACGAATTAAGCGCTGTTCTTTCTCGTCGAGTTAGCGTTATAATCTCTATAAACGGAGAACCTTAGTAGCGGCCTTCTGTTAGGACTACTAGGCTTTCTCCTCCTTATTCTATAACCTTTACCGTTACTAGTCGATTAAAGACTAGTCTAAAAGTAAGGGTATTTAGTTCTATGATTTAACATCGCATGATTTCTTTTAACAAGTATACTTAGAACATTTATTAGCCTTAGAGGTTATAGGTAGTACTATATATTTATAGCTAGAACGTTTACATCGAGTATAGAGCGATATCTCTTCTCTAGATCTGTTAATACGTTTAGTAAGTTTAATCTAACGTTTATATTCTATAGTATAGGTAGTATTTATATTAAAAGAAGGAAGGCTAATAACCTTCTAACGTTATTTTCTTAGGTCGTACTTAAGCGTAGAGATATACTAGGCTAAGAAGAGGATAGTATTATAAATCACAGGTATATATAATAAAGTAAAGACTAGGTAGCGTTCTAATAGGTTAAGTACTATTATATACTCTTATAGTATTAAGAGATTAGTTAGGTTAGCTAAGCGATCTAAGGATTTTATTATATCTCTATTATATAATATATAATATAGCTAATATATTAACTATATCGACTATAGCTAAACAGTCGACTATAGTAGCTATAAGTAGAAAGGTTCTATATAAGACTAGTATATCTACTATTAGATAGAAGCTTTATATATAACCTTAATATTATATTATTACTAATACCTTAATAGCTTTATAGTTAAGTAACGAGTTTACCTCTAAGTAAACACCTAGTCTACGATTAAACCTCTTTATAAGAATAAACTCTAGCGATACTTAGTTACCTTAGTTAGTTAGTTTAAGAATCGTTATACTTTAAGTATCTAAGCTTAGAAGTTTAAATCGTAATACCTCTAAAGGCCGCTTCTATTACTAGCTCTAGTACTAGTATCGTTAATATACTAATCTAGAGTACGCCTATAGCGTTCTAGAATATAACTACTCTAGACGACGACGATAATAAGAGTATACTAGATATACTAGAGCTATATAGAGTTAAAGCTCTAGAAACTATATAAGTTAAGCTACTTAACACCTACTATAGTAAACGATAAGAGTTAGAGTTATTTCTTATATAAATAGAAATCTACTTTAACTTTAATAAAGACAAGTTTAATAGCGATAGTATAGCGTTATCTATCTTTACTATCTTCTACCTTCGAGAGACTACTCTTAAGTAGGTATAACTATATCTAAAGGACTTTTTCATATATAAAGCCTTAGTAGAAAGTATAGCTAATATATAATTAATGTTTAGATCTTAGAATAGATTTAAAGTTACTATATACTAAATGTTTAGTAATATTAATACTATTAAAATAGTAATATAGAAGTTACTTAATCTACGCTAAACTAGATTAGTAATTAATTATATAAATGAATTCTAACGTTATAGAAATAGAATAGAGTAGGATTCTCTTACTCTTATAGAACTCTTCTATAGAGAACTTAACGTTAAGCTATATAAAGAGATAGTACGATAAAACCTTAATTATAAAGATATCGCTACTATAATTAAAGAAGTAATCTATTTAGATAACTATCTATAGGAATTCAAGAAAACTAATTACTACCTAGAATTTAAGAAGTATAATAAATAGAACCGACTAGACTACTAGAACAACTAATAAGTAAACGCTACCTAGAAGAAGACTTCTAGAAAGTAGAAGCTATTCTAGAAAGAATAAAACCGACGTTATAAGTAGTATCTATACTTTTTATATAGCCTGTCTAGCTATAGAGTAAGTAACTATTATAAGAAGGCTAATTCTTTAGAAAAGTATTAGATATATACTATAACTAGAAAGGAAATAGTATTACTTAAGAGATTTAATCTATCTAATAAAGAGCTAGAAGCTTATAGGTATAGAACGTAAGTAGAGAATAAGAAGAACTCTATCCTTAAATAATACTACGAGAAACGTTCTAAATTAGAGCCTAATCTACCTCTATAATATAAAGTAGAGATAGTAGAGTTATTATTAGACTTATCGTTAGAATTATTAGACGCGTCTAGTTAAGAGAATAACTAGAACAACGACTCTTAAGTAGAAGAAATATAGATATTTATAGGATGTTTTAAATATAGTAACTAATAGATAGACCTTAATAGAAACAAGTTAGACTTTTAGGCCTCTTATATAACTAGAGAACAGGCTCTAGAAGCGCTAGAACGATTTCGAGTTTAGGAAAATCTTCTAACAAGTATTATCTTTAGGAATCTTAAAAGTAACTTAGATACTATAGAAGGGAAACTAAACGTATAGGCTATTAAGGATATCTTTAAGTCTACTCTTAAGTTATAGAGAGAAAGAGACTAACCTTTTATCTAACTATAAGTAGAAGAACGCTAGACTCTAGAAGTTATATTAGAAGATATAATTATATAGTAATATTACTATCTAAAACCTATATTAGACTAGGAATTAGAGAAATAGTTTACTAGTAATAAACCTAACTATAATATAGTTATAGACTAGTAAATGATTTATAGAGTATTTAAAGGTAATTTATAATAAGTAATACTCTACTCTTAGAGAAGTAACCTCTAAGTAGTAGAAATTAGCTAGAGAGAGCGAAGTTTTATAGTAACCTTTATTAAAAACGAAATTTATACTATATTAGAAGACTAATAGTTAATAGTAACTATAAAGATTAGAGGATAGAAACTCTAGGTTATAATCGACTTAGAAGCGATAGATAACTTTCTTTTCTCCTTAGTACTTAAGAAGCTAAACGTCTCTATTAAGAAGATAGAACTATACTATCTAGATATAGTTAATAGAATAGATATAGAATATTAAAATAGAGTTATTAATTAGTAAACTATTCTAATATAAATTACTATCGAAGGATACTACTTAGATATATAATTTAATATTATAGCGATTAGTAGCTAGAACGTAATACTTAGTATATAATAGATTAGAGAATATAATCTAGATATTAACTAGAAAGTCTAAATAATAACTTTTAGCTAATATAACTATAAAGGATTATAGCTATAACTATATAGCTAGAATAAGATTAGCGCTACCTCTTCTAAGGCGCTAGAACACTTTACTAAGAGTCCTCTATAGATTAGTAAGGAAGCTAATAATATAATATCTATATAGTATAGAGAATTCGCGGAATTATTTAAGAACCTAGAGAACTTAAGAGCTCTACTAGAATATTATCTATAAGATTATAAGATTAAATTAAAAGAGAGTTATAACCTTAAGAAATAGAAAATATAGCCTTATAGTTAGATTAAGCTATAATACTTTAAGAGCTATATTATCGAAGGTTTAAAGAAAGGTTATATTTAGAAATCTAAATTATCTATTCTATTAAATATACTAGTTATTAGTAAGAAAGACGACCTAATAGGTTAAGTTTATATTAACTACTAAGATGTAAATAATATAATAATTAAGAACGCTTACCTACTACTAGAAGAATAATATCTACTAGATAGAATTAGCTCTACTAAGATATTTATAAAACTTAACTAATAAAACACTTATATCTTAATTAGAATTAAGGTAGGTAATAAGTAGAAAACCGCTTTTAGATTACTCTTAGAACTCTATAAGTATATAGTAATACTATTTAGATTAGCTACTATACTAGTAATCTACTAGAGGTAGAATAATAATATTCTAGAAGGTCTTCTAGAGATAACTATTATTTATTACCTAGATAACATTCTAATCTACTTAGATAAAGTAGAGAAATATAAGAGTTATATATATAAGGCTATAAAAAGACTCGCTATAGTAAACTCTTATCTTAAGTTATTAAAATATAAGTTTAGAGTAACTTATATAAAGTTTCTAGACTAGATAATATCTCTAGAAAGAATAGAAATCAATCTAGATAAAATAAGAGACGTTATTAACTAGAAATTACTAAAAAACGTTAAAGACATTTAATATTTCTAGAGATTTACTAACTTCTACTATTAGTTTATAGTAGACTATACTAGAATATCTAAACTAATAATAAACCTTATATATAAAGAAGTACTTTTTATATAGAATAAGATTATAGAGATAGCCTTTTAGATAATAAAGAAACGCTTTATTAAGGAACTAATTCTATATAGCTATAATCTAGAGAAACTAAGTACTATAGAAATAGACTTATTAGATATAGTAATAGATACTATACATCTATAACTAGACGAAAACAGAAAATTAATATCTATAGTCTACTACTCTAGAATATTAGACCTAGTATAGTAGAACTATACTATATTTAAGAAAGAACTACTAGCTATAGTATTTACTTTAGAGTATTAGAAAATCTACCTCTAAGGAATAAAGTATTAGGTAATAGTCCTTATAGATCACACTAATCTTTAAACCTTTACTACTACTAAGAAGCTTATAAGCGAGCGTCTTACTAGTTAGTTAGAAACTCTATTATACTATAACATAGTTATCTAACACGTTATAGAAATAATAAATCTAAGAGTAGAGGCTCTTAGTTATAAACTAGGCTATAAAGAAGCTAGAGAATATATAAAGCTAGTAATATTAAAAGAGCTATCTAATAGAGACTTAGCTCTAATAGTTTATTAAATTATAGCTATATAGATAGTAGATCTATAGCTAGACGTAATCTAGAATATATATAAAGGAAGAAACTAGTACTATAATAGGAAACTATAAGTTCTAAAAGAATATATAAAGTAGTTCGTTAGTAAGTACTACTTAGTATCTACTTATAGATATTAAGGAATAAGAAGAACTACTTAGCGAATTAAATAATACTACTTTATAGACTATCTACTAGCGATTATTAAGGATATAATAAAGAAGTATAATATCTATATCTAGAATAAGGCTTTACGCTAGTTACTATATAGATAGATAGATATAACTTCTATTTTATAGATACCTTAGAAATTAGTCTCTTAGGATTTTATTATTAAGGTACTAAAATCTAGAGACCTAATAATAGAAGTTAAATACGACTTAATCCTAGTTATTATAGAAAGACTTACTAAATATATAATACTAATACTATATATAGAGTCTAGTATAGTAGAATATCTAGTATTCGCGTACTTAAGAGATATAATCTTAAGATATAGAATATTAAAGGAAATACTCTTAGATAGAGACAAGCTCTTTACCTCGAAGTTCTAGACAGCTCTTATAGAGTAATTAGATATAAAAAGAAAGCTTTCGATAGCT
Source organism: Hymenoscyphus scutula (assembly GCA_001399465.1). NCBI lineage: Eukaryota > Fungi > Ascomycota > Leotiomycetes > Helotiales > Helotiaceae > Hymenoscyphus > Hymenoscyphus scutula. The sequence continues at coordinate 4,060 of LKTO01001098.1, read as the reverse complement.
TTCTACCTCTAGACTAATAGAGAGAACGAATATATAAATTAAGTAGTTTAAATATACCTTTATTACTATATAAACTACTAGTAGAATAACTAGATAGAACTATTACCTTTAGCTTAGTTTATATATAATAGCTTAACTATACTTGGGCTAGTATTTAATGAACGCCCTTCAGCTCGTCACCACTTTTTTAGCACCAAAATGAAGCGATCACCACCTAAACACATACTTTTCACTTTACAATTATTTCACAACCACAACATCAAAATAGCCAAAAAACACAGAAAAAGAAAGGGGCGTAAGGCGCGTATAAACAAGACTTCACAGCGTGAGGTCCCTATCTGGCAGCGTACTTAAATTGTTAGTAGAAGTAGATAGAATACTAATAAGCAAGAGTTACTTCTGTAGGCAAAAAAAGACAAGGAATAGGTGTCTGTTTCAGAGACAGGGGTTAGGGATATTAGGAGGAGGGCTCGAGAGAACGCTGCTAGAACTTGGAATGGGAATACACGAGGCTAACGACTTTCAGTACCCTTTATCGTCAAGAATTAGCCTCGCTCTAGACCACTACTTAAAGTCACCCCTGAGCTACGACGACGGATTATTTCTAAGGTTACAAGTATACGAGACGAACGCTAGAAGTCAAATATATCACACCTTTGCGACCTAGGTCTTTAGAGCAACTAAGACCCTAGTAAGAACCTCTTAGAATCTTTCTTTCAACAAGTCTTATACGACGAAGGTTACTCCTTTATAAGAGGGGGATTTAAGCCTAAACTTACCTCGGTTCTTAGAGAACAACGCGTTAAGTTAGCTGAACGACTCCTCAAGATGGACCTCTCCTAAGTAGTGTTTATGGACACCGCTGCCTTACGTATGGAACTTGACGATAGCCCGGATAGGTGTTGGCAGAAGTAGGAAGAGTACTACTATAAGGACGTTCGGACAGAGACAGTAAAGGGGTACTCGGATAGACAGTTCTTTGGTGCCATCTGCCTAGGTTTTCGCCAAGGTCCTTACTACATATACGACCTAGAAACAATATAGGAAGTCAAGGACGTAGAGACGTATTTAGCCGAGGCTAACGTACAATGGTTACACTATGTAGAGAGAGAGTTTGACCGGCTAGAGCAGGCCAAGGAAGACTACTAGGCTAGTAAAGGACGTAGGGTACCTGGAAAGAGAGCTGAATTATATAACTTTCTATATAAACAAGCATATAAGAGGGGGGACAGGGGTAAGGGAGGGGTAGATTGGTACCGGCTTTACGAGGGGTATCTTAAGCTAAAGTTGTTCCCTTAGTATAAGGAACTACGTAAACTAGGGAGAGGGAAGATAATGCGTTTAGTTATAGATAATACTAGCTCTTACAGTCACAAGGTAACTAAAGAAGTATTATACTACTATTCTATTTAGCGCCTCCTTCACCCTGTACAGTCACCGGATATAAACCTAATAGAGTAGATTTAGAAGTATATAAGGTAACAACTACGTAAGAGAAAGAAACAACCAAAGAACAAGGCAGATTTAAAGCTTATATAGGCACAGGAGTGGAAGAAGGTACCCTAGAAAGTAATAGATAATGTAATTAGTAACCTGAGAAAGACTCTCTAGAAAGTTATAGACTATAGAGAGGATAATGATTTCCAGGGATAGAGCTTTAATTTCTACTACTTTTCATACAAAAACACCTAGAATTGTATTATATATAAGTGATAGTAGTGAAAAAAGAGAGGTGGGGTAGAAGCGAAAAACGAGCTAAAAATTAGCTAAGAGCGTTTATTAAATACTAGCCTAAGTAGAAATAATACTTATATTACTATTCTATACTAACTTTAGATATAAATTACTAGTATATAATAGACTAATAAAAATAATAAGTAATAATTAATTAGCTTAAGTATTAGCTTTAAAGATTAAAGGCCTATATAGAGAACTTATAGAGAATCTATAGTTTATAGTAGAACGTAATATATACTACTATAATAAACGATATAGTTAGAAGCTAACGCTAAAAGAGAGAGATAAAGTCTACTTATTATTAGAAGTTATACTCTAACTATAGCTTTTATATACGCGTATAACTTTTATATATACGCTTAGTTATACGCTTAGTTATACGCTTAGTTTTCACGTGTTACTTAGCTTAAGGACAGGCGTCCTTATAAGGCTGCCTGTCTTACTTTCTTATATACTTCTTTCTTTAGTTATTCGTCCTTATATAAAGTCTACCTCTATAGTTTAATTCACGAGTATTTACTACACGCTCTAACACTTATAGTAGAAAAACATCGATATAAAGAGACTAAGTAGAAAACTAGACTATATATATATTAGACCGTTTAAAATTAAGTAAGTAAAAGAACCTTTAAATTATAAACTAGCTCTACTAAAAATAATAAATATCTTTCTAGTATTCTATATCTCGCTTCTTAAACTAGTACTACTAGAAGTACTACTAGCTCTACTTATAGAGATCTAGCTAGTTAATCTAAATACTAAGTATAAAGTTAAGAAGATTCTTAACTATAAACTTATTAGAGGTAAGATTAAATACTTAATTAAATAGTTAGATTACCTATATTTAGAGAATACTTAGAAACTAAAAGAGAATATTAGCTAGTACTTAGCGGAGCTTAAGAAGTTCTACTCCTAGAATCTAAGTCTACCTATAGTATAGAGTTAGTAAGATAGGTATTAAAAAACGCTAGATCTAGAACGAAATCTAGAGAAGCGTTAGCTAGAGAAAGGTCGACCTAAGAGAGTGTCTCGAAGGTAGGAAACTAGTCGGATAGAGTAGAAGCGAAAGAGTTAGTAGAAGAAATAGAAGGTAGACGTTTCTTTATATATATAGAGCTAAAGAAGAACCGATATATAGTTTTATAAGGTCTAGCTAGAACTTGTAGAGTAATAATATAATAACTAGAAGTATTATAAGGCTTCTTTATATAAACGTACTTAGAATAATAGAATAATTCGTCTAGGTAAAGGAAACATTAGCGGGAATAATAGAAATAGTAGAAACAAGTATTTATAGAACGATTAGCTTTCTCGATATAAAGAGCTAAAGCTAGACGCTACTTCTATTTATTATAAGAGACTAATATATTTAGAAAAGAAGATAGTTAGAAACTAACGTTATCGTTTTATTAAAACAGATAGCGTAGAGATACGCTAGGCTAAGAAGAGAATAGTATTACGAACTACGTGTTAATATATAATAAGTAAAGACTAGATAGCGTTCTAATAGGTTAGAATACGATTTTTATATAAACCCTTAGTAAAGTACTAGTATAGTATTAAGCTATTAGTATAGGATCTTATTATATTAGTATAGATTATATAATAGAGTTCTTATATAATAGAGTCCTTAGAAGCTATTAAAGTCCTTAATATTTAGAACTCTCTTTAAGCGAGAGACTCTAATAGAGGTAGTTCTCTTAAGTAAGAGACTCTAATAGAGAACGAAAATTCTATATAACACTAGTACGTCGACGATTAGATAGGAACTTCGTACTTAACTTAATATTACATTGTTACTAATACCTTAACAGCTTTATAGTTAAGTAACAAGTTTACCTTCAAGTAAACAACTAGTTCGCGATTAAACCTCTTTATAAGAATAAACTCTAGCGATACTTAGTTACCTTAGTTAGTTAGTTTAAGAATCGTTATATAGAAAAGAGTTTTTTATAGTAGATAGATACGATAAATAGTTATTATAAAGTTCTATATATATACTCTCTACTCTTCTAGAGTAAGGTAAGTAATTTAAGTTCTTTTACTCTTACTCTTCTAAAAGTTCTATATTCTAACAGGTTATAAGCCTAGAAGTACTACTACTTTAAATAATTATATTATACCTTAAGCCTATATATTCTATTAGTTAAGTATATTATACGACGATAAATCGCTAAAAATACTAAAGCTCTTAAGAGCTCTTAACTACCGAATATAGGCTAAAGAAGTATACTCTTTCCTCGAAGTAAGAGGACTTCTTAACCTTGTCCTTAGTAACGAACTAAGACTAGCTAGTACTATAAGCTCTATAACCTCTATACTA
>LKTO01001097.1:0-10166 GCA_001399465.1 Hymenoscyphus scutula | reverse complement strand
CTTTCACATGCGCGCATGACTTTCACATGCACGCTTGGTTGTACGCTTAGTTTTCACGTGTTGCTTGGCTTGAGGACAGGCGTCCTTATAAGGATGCCTGTCTTGCTTTCTTATGTCCTTCTTTCTTTAGTTGTTCGTCCTTGTACAAAGTCTGCCTCTGTAGTTCAATTCACGAGTATTTGCTACACGCCCTGACAATCGCCGTCTAAGGGACAGCGGCAGGGCTGCTTAGTAGCGGAAGACAGCTAAGGAGCTTCTTAAGCAACTTCTAGGTTCGCGACTAGTCCTAGCTAAGTACTCGGACTTGCTCTTACAAGGTGTCTAAGGGTTCAGGGGCGTCGTCGTAGTTAGAGTCTAGCTAGTGCTCTAACTAAGCTACTAGTAAGTTATCGTTCTCTAGGTAGCTAGTAGCTAGAGGTCTACTATCGTTAATATAGGTTATATTTTCTTAGTTTTCAGGATTGTTAGTAGAGCTTTATCCTACTCTTAAAGTGTTCTTTTAGTACGCTCTCGCGAGACGCGCTTTTAGTACTATTGTAGTAGTTATAGTTTTATTATTTTACTTTAAGGAATACTTATCTCGTTATATAGTTATATCTAGGACTTACTAGTCTCTAGATCTTCTTAACTCCTTTTTAAAAAGTACTATAGCTAGGTAATTAAGGATTGTAGAGTCCTTCTATCACGCTAGATAGACAGGTAGAGAGATTATCTATAGCCTTCCTAGACAGTGTTAGAGAGCTTAGAATAATATAACGATATATATAGCTAATAGACCGTATACGAATACACGACTACGCTAGGTGTAAGTTAGGTACTATAGAACTGTCTATACGAGGATTCTAAGCTAAAGAGAGAAGAGAAGAAAGGATAGAAGCCTAGAAGCTAGAAGCTCTTATATATAGAAGGTTGTACTAAGCTATAGCTAACCGAGCCGGGCTTAGAAAGTATAGTATTCGCTAGGTTCTAGCTAGAGGCTAACCTAAGGTATAGTAGCGGTTAGAACTATTATACTACCTAGCTACTACCTTATTCTATCTATAGCTATAAGACTTTCCTTAAACTCTAAAAAATAGATAGCGAATAGCCTAGATACTCTCTTATATAAGGTATAGCCTACACTATTACCTTCTCTTTCGACTCTCGACCTGTTTTCCTAGCGCTTCTCTTTTAAAATTAGAACTTCTAGTAAACGATCGTAATAGCGACTCAACTCTATAAATACTAGCCTCGACTCTAGCACCTCTACTCGACGTAGAAGACCTATTACTCTTATAAGAACTTCGTTGTCCTTAGCTATCCTTTATACTATATTAGTATACCTCTTATATACTCACTTACTTAGATATAAGAGTTATTTATAATATTAGAGCGTATAGTAAATACTTGTGAATTAAACTATAGAGGTAGACTTTATATAAGGATAAATAACTAAAGAAAGAAGTATATAAGAAAGTAAGATAGGTATTCTTATAAGGACGCCTATCCTTAAGCTAAGTATTATATAAAAACTAAGTATATAACTAAGTATATAACTAAGTATATATAAAAAAGTTATATATATATATAAAAGCTATAGTCTAGGTATAACCTCTTATAATAAGTATCTATAGCGCTATACTCTCGCTTATATAATAACTCGAGAAATTTAGTTAAAGTAAAGAGATTATCTATAAAGATATAATAGCCTTTACTAGAGAGAGACTTAATTAGCTTAAGAGCTACTACTTACGTCTTGTTTCTACTCTTTTCTACCTTCTTTATACCTCTAAGCTTAACTAGAGTCTTAACCTCTACTAGGCTATTCTTACTTCTAGATATATAGAAATTCTATATATAGTTAAACTCGAGTTAAGTAATTAACTAAACCTTAAACTCTATTATTATAGATTTTTCTAGTATTATTATTATATACTTAGATCTCTCTTTAAATAGAACTATAATCTTATCTACTACTAGGTAAGTACCTAGTATAATAATATATATATAAGGTCTATAATATAGGTTATAGAATTGTAGAAACTGTTAATTATAAGGATTCTAAGCTAAGGAGAAAAGAGAAGAAGAATAAAAGTCTAGAAGCTAGAGGCTCTTAAATATATAAGGTATATCTAGCGTATACTCTTAGCTAAAAGCTAAGCGAGAGATAACTAAATAAGAGATAGCTAAGTAAGATATAGCTAAGTAAGGTATAGCTAAGTAAGGTATAGCTAAGTAAGGTAGAGTAGCGGTTAGAACTATTATATCTAGCTTCTAAAGCTATTTATTTATTACTAGAATATAACTATTAAGAGACTCTATCTAAAAATAAAAGTTAGCTAGATATAAGGTATAAGAGAAGAACTATTTAAATACTCTTATATATAGCTATTAAAATTAGTCTCTACTTATATATACTAATATAGAATAATTTAGAGTATTATCTCTTATATTCTAGTAGTTAGCGATTTTAAACTTCGAGAATAGTATTATATAAATATAAATTATAAGATAGGTATAGATTTCTCTAGTATAAGTAGAGTACTATTTACTTACTCTAGAGTGTTCTAGAAATAGACTAAGCTAGCTTAATATATACTAATTTATATAATAGACTATTATCTCTATTATTTCTAGTTTATAATATAGAGTAAATAAGATAATCAGGTTATTCGGAAAGGTATTATCTAGTAGGTTAATCTTAAACTACTTCTACTATAATATAAAGGTATAAAGTAGATACTAGCTTTTTTAAGTAGAGGAACATTTAGTTAGAGAGTCTCTTTATTAGTCGTATTAAATCTTATAGCTTTAGACATCTCAGTTATTATATAATTAAGGCTAAAAGTTAAACATTTATCTTTTTATTTAGTGTTGTTTACTCTATTGTTTTAGTGTTCAGACCTCTATAGGTGTTAATGCCTTAGATAACATTAGAGTTTCTAGTAGCAGCTAAGGGGATACTAACATATACTAACACACCTAGATTCAAGCCCTTGCTACAAATTTTCGAGTACTTCGCTACTCCCGCTTTTTTATCGTCTTGACTTCGGAGGCTGTTCTTGACCCGTACAGATTTGCGTCCGAGTAGAATGCGGATTTGGCAGCAAGCTTTGTTTTATAAGAACCCCTAGATTGATACTTTTGAGACAACCACCCACATGCGGCCACGGCCGAACACACGCTTGAAGACCCTGTAAATCCAGCTCATATGCCCTGTAGTACACTATGACTCAGTGGGTAGGCCCTGTTTGCTATTCGATACAGGGTGGCTTCAGGGCTTTAGCGAGGGACTCCAGGCTTTAATTAGCTGCTACAGGAGAGCGGAAAGCCTGAGGCCCTGCAGACACGCAATTGTCGGATACTTTGACCACGGCCTTCGCAATAATGAGCTCATTGTAAGAGTCGTGATTTATTTATACTTACTAGCAAGCAGTTCGTAATTAATTTGTGTACCGGTATCACCAACATTTGAGCTGTGAAAATTTTAGCGCCTCACGGCCTGTCACCCCTCCATTCCTGCTTCAGCCTTATCTCTTTCATCGAAATACTTTCACAATTCTCCGCAGTCTCCCCTCATGTCTCTTCTATCACGACAAAAACACATATTCGCCATGGGGACTCCTGCCGACCATTTGCCAAAACCAGTCTCTGAAGATGCAATCAACACCCTCCTCGTCGCCGTTGGCCTGCCCAAAGCTAACAAAATCGTCTCTCCAAAAGTGACAGCACAGTACCACTCGATTTACATGATCAGCCTCCCTCCTCATGATAAGTCAAGTGTCACTGAACTAGTTCTCCGAGTTTCAGGTCACCATTTACCTCATATCAAGACTGTGAACGAGGTTGGCGTTATGTCATGGGTGGCCAAGAACACCACGATACCTATCCCAGCCGTCGTAGCATACGATAGTTCCGCAGAGAATGCAATTGCCCATGAATACACGTTACTGTCTCGGGCCGAAGGCACAACTCTGAGTGACATCTACCAGACTTTGAGCGAGGACCAGACACGCCGGATTTTGGACCAGGTAATCGACTTTCTGGCTCAATTGCACTCGCATGAGTGGTCTGCAATTGGTGGGCTGAAATTGAAAGACAATGGAGACGTTGAACTTGGGCAGGTGTTGGACGAGACGTTCTGGCAACTTCCTGATATCGAGAAGCTGTGGCCTGAAGGCGAGACAGTGGCGAGTCTCAACATTGGAGGACCCTACTCAACCTACGTCGAATACATATCCGCACAAATTCGAAAGTACATTCAGCTGATTCAGATTCATGAGAAACTTGCCTTCATGAGGGAGGTCATTCCCCGTCTCGAAGCATTCTTGACTGCCCTCCCTAAGCATTCCGACGAGCTCAACAACGTCAAGCTACAACTCGCGCACAAAGATCTGCACTTTGCGAATATGCTCTACGACAACCCATCTAACAAAATCACTGCAGTCCTGGATTGGGAGTTCTCAGGCATCGTGCCATTTACGAAGTGGAACCCAAGAAGATCGTTTCTTTGGAATGGGCAGGACAACGAGGAGTCAGCAAACGAGAAGCAGCGGTTCCTTGAGCTCTTTAATCAGCGGTGTAAAGATAGAGGTCTTGATATACTGGAAGGTGCAGCTTACTCTTCACCATTGCAGGAGAGTATGCAGAAAGTGGCCGACTTCCTAAGAGCAATTGTGGAAGTTGCACCGAGAGATCAGAGAAAGGATCTAGTGCCAAATTGGAAAGCCACTGTACTGGAAAACATCGCTCGTTTTGATAGCTAGCTTTTCTCAAAATAACGAACCCTATGACTGAGATGCCAATCTGTTCCTTCATCCCCATAAAATCCCATTTCCTCGACGGTCCCTCCATAATTCCACACACCATCACATGCCAGGATCAATCAGACTCTTATCCATTCAACCTCCCAGGCGTATCAGGGACGAAATGCTTCATCAGGGACTTGTTACCCATTCCCTCAACACGACTCTGATATCTCCTCTCCGCCTTCTTGGCCTTTTCTACTTGCTTTTTCTGGGTAGCAAGCAGTGCACGCTGCTGTGGCATCGGCAAATGCATGAGACTCCTCCGATCATCTGCCCGAAGTTGCACAAGCCGGTCGCTGAAAGTAGCATTATTTCTCTCTGCTCTGGTGAGGGCCGAGGACGAGGAGTCCTTAGACGCCGAAGTTGGGTTGGAGGATGCAGATGTCGATGGGCCAGACTCGAGTTGTGGGCCAGAATTCTCGGTGCTGCGACTTGTTTTATGATGCTGAGAGCGTGGCTGGCGAGCGGAGCGGTGGGAGAGAATTTTCCCTGAGGGAAGACGCATCGAGGTTTCGTCTGGATACAAGATGGGGACAGTAAAGCCCTTTGCGGATATTCTGCCACCCTCGTGTTCAGTATCATCGTTCTCAGAACTTGGGTCGAAATCGTAAAAGTCTCGGAACTCCGAATCCTCGTTTGAAATTTCGAATTTGCAATGGCCTTTCCTTATCATATGCTGCTGTACTGCTTTGGCGCTGCTTCGCTCCGTACCACAGAAGAAGCACTGGTTATAAGCAAAGATAATATATGCAAATAGGCCGTTAAGGTTTCGACGTCAACCACTAGGTATTTCTTCTCTGGGATGAACAGACCGTGGATCTTGAGCATATGGGCGAGGTTTTCATACAAAGTTAGCTGAATTTGATTACAGAATAAACATTTCAGCGGGTCGAAGTCCTCTTCGCTCTCTGGGTCGTCTTCTTCATCCAGCGCGTCAGAGTTCTCGTGGTCGTCTCAGTGCTCTCGATGGATAGTTATCCAATAAATAATCGATATATCCGATCCAATCCACTAAAATTAGTGAACTATCTGATCTAAACTACTAAATAATCAATAAATCTAATAGATATTAGATATCTATTAGATAAATCGATTATCTAATTAGGCAGTAGAAGTAAGAAATAAGAAAAAGAGTAAAATATATAAAAGACATAAATTAAGACTATTTAGTCTAGATCCTCTTATAATTGTAAGTTCTTATACACTTACATCTAGGTACTTAGGTACTCGTAATAGTCATCTAAGACTATTCCGGCTATAGTCTAGCTCTATATATACTCTCTAGCCTCTATTCTATCTATATAAAGCCTATTCCTTACTAGAGATATTATGTGTTTTATACTTAAAAAGAGACACTTAACCTTAGCTAACATTCCTAGTATTAATAGTATATCTCTAGCTATTTAAGTAAGATAAGAGTATTCTAACTCGTTTACTTTCTACTATACTAGATAGCCTTATAGATACTTAGATATAAGTAGAGATTAATAGTATTAGTTATATTTATCCTTAAAGGTTATTAGATTTCTTATACTTTAAGCTTATATATAATTAGAGAGAAGAGACTTTTAAGACTTTAAAAGTAGTACTAGAGAAGATAGCTTAGAAGTTATATTAATTCGAGGCATATACTTACTATTCTATAGATAGAGTACCTTTCTCTAAGCCTTATTATATTTATTCTACTTAAGTTACTCTTTAAGATATATCTACTTTACTTATAGAACTAAAACAACTATAGTATAATAAATAACTGATTTAAGGAGATAATAATATTTTTTAAGCTTTACTTTTATATTAAGAGTATTTATATATAGAAGGGTTTTATCGTTATTAGAAGAAGGTATAAAAGCTTCGAGTTATTTATCGAGGTAATCTTATATAAGTATATATACTAGAAGTATATTACTAATATACTCGTGAGTTTCTACTAAAAGTATAAGTTTAAAGTTATAAAATAAGAGGATTTTTATACCTGTTTCTACCTTGCCTTTAAGCTCTTTAATTAGAGTATAAAGTAGCTCTATAAACTCTAAAATATCGCTTATATATAACTAATCTTCTCTCTTTATTTAGTAATCTTTTAGATATTTATTATTCTTCTTTACTAGCTTAAGATAGTAAGAAACAAATAGCTTAATAGTAATCTTAACTACTACTATATAAGTAAGTATTAAATAGATTAAGAACTACTAGATAGTATTATCGCGGATTAGTATAAGAATCTTATTATCTATCTTATACTAATTTATCTCTTTCTACTTATTACCTCGTTATATAGAACTATTAATAAATATTATAATTATATATATTTTAGAAATAGTATCTATAGGCTAATCCTAGGTAACCTTTAGTATTTTTAGTATACTAGGTACTACTTATAGTATAGAAACTTAAAGAGGTTTTAATAGCTTATTAGTAGTAAATATATTTATAATAAGGCTAACGATATATCTAAAATAGCGTAACTAGTATATATCTCTATTCTAGATTACTCTCTCTTAAAGAAACTACTTTTCGATCGCTTATATAGCTATATCGTTGTTACTAGCGTTATTAAGAATATAGTAACTAAATCGTTTCCTAAGTCTATATACCTTTAAAACGCCTATAACTAACTCTACTATATTCTCGCTAGTATATATACCTTTTAACTTCTTAGGCTCTAGAAGTACTATACACGCTTACTATTTAGTGTTAATAAAGTAGTATATAATTCTAAGTATTGATTTATAGTTTAGTAAGGTCTAGAGATCGAAGAATAGATAGATTTAGTATTTACTATTAAGTAGAAGTTATATAACTATAACCTAGTAGAGAAAGAAGAGCTCTATAAGATATATTTTAATAGTTCTACTACTCTTAGATAGAGTATCGTTACTATAGAGTAATAGGCTTATATATAAGAATAAATCTCGAAATTTATTACTCTTAATAATTATAAAGAGTATATAGTATATAGTAATAAATTAGAGTAATTTCTAATAAAATATAGCTAGAGAGAAAGTAAAAGATAAGGCGCTCTCTAATAGTATAGAATGAACGCTCTATATAGAGGATCTCTCTAAAAGTAATTCACCTATAACTCTAACTCTAGGTTTATACTTAGTTATTCTATAGCTACTATTCTATACTAACTTTTTTAGATATAATCTATAGTTCGAAATACTATATAATATTATATAGTGTATTAGTTGTTCTATACTAGTAGAAATATAGTAATTGTAAATCTAATATTCTAGGCTATCCTTAAAGGTTTGTTTCAACCTATAGTTCTATATCTAACTTCTCTTTCTATAAGATCTCTTTTTTAACTAATTTAGCGCTAGAGAGAACAATCCGCCAGCTAGCCTTCGACGAGATAAGCTCTCTTCCGAGAGCTCTCGAGAGCGTGTAGGAGACGATAGAAGGCTAGGTTTAGATAAGGGTATTAATAGAGGTGTGTTTAGTAATAAAGGTACTACTAGATTAGATAAGAGAGTATTAACAACTACTATAGAAATTAGTACTTATATTAAATAAGTTAGTAAGTATATTCTTAATTTTAGATTAGTATATATTAAAAGCTAATAGTGCCTATCTTATACGTCTAGAGGGTACTCTTATATACTCTCGACGAGTTACTGCTATAAGAAGTCTATAAGCGCCTCTACGCCTAGACAGCTCTCTATAAACTGATTATATATTACTAGGATCTACCTAGCTCTCTATACTTAAAGGAGTATTACTTAGATCACTTATATCGTTGTTAATTATAAGGTAAGCTATTTAGTAGTTATAGAGTTGTTAATTATAAGGTAAGCTATTTAGTAGTTATAGAGTTGTTTATATATAAATTTAGAGGGTGTAGCCTTAAATTAACTCTAGAATTTACTAACTAATTACTAGAAAAAAGCTCTAAAACACTTAAAAAACTAAAACACTAGATTATATATACTATCTAGTAGTTATTTATAGATATATGAATTGATTTATTTATTAGATTAGATATCTATAGATAATTCAAATCGATAAATCCATAGATAATCTAGTAGATTTATCCATGGATTAACTACCGGATAACTATCCATCGAGAGTACTGGGTCGTCTCCATTCGCGTCGGCGGGGCTAATAATCTCAGATGCTTCTTTATCGGAAACAGCTTCATCATTCACATCGATTTGGCGATGCAACGCATTCTTTCCTTTAACACTTGTCATCTTTGATGCAGATCGAGACTAAATGAAGATGAGGAGCGAGATGGGATTGATTTCAGAGGCAAATGATGCGGAAGTCTATCCCAGCGATGTATCAATCAGTAGATAAATGTAGGAGGATCTGAAGTTGAAAAAATTAGTAGGATTTGTTTGCGAAGAAGAATCAGATGGTTGAATAAGCGAGCCAATAATTATTTCATGGATTGGACGGTAATCAGAGGACAATTGTCGTTTGTTTTACATGATTAACACCTGACTAGCGGCACACTGTGACCCTGACTAGCGGCACACTGTGACCCTCCGGGCATTGGGCGCTAACTGGCTGCTGCCCTAAGGGGTCCAGCCTCGTCATTTCTGGACAGGAACACCATTTCGCCTTATCAGGCGACATGAAATCTCCTAGATACAGTGCCTACACAGTCGCAGAAGGAGTAACGGACTTATAACGGACACCCGCTGAGAAGTTTGACCCTATTCCCGCGGCTACCATTGTCTGATGCCGCTATCTAATCCAGATAGCGGACGTGAGCGAGCGACAGCGAGGCGAACCTGAATATAGCTATATAACTAACTACTATAAATCCTATGATTTTCTCGCTAGAAGGGTTTTCGCTGAAAAACTATTTAAAATTTAAATGTAAACTAATATATTAAAATAAAATAAAATAAATAGATAAATAAAATAAATCTTTTTAATTTATTAGATTATAAAATGTTATAAAAAAACTTTACTTTTAATATTTTTAAGTAGTTATTATAAATCTATTTCTTCTAAAGTATACTTCTAAATTAAGACTTAAAGAAATAAAAATAAACTAAAATAGATAGTACTTACTAGAGACTAATATTAATATTAATTATATAGTAGATCTAACTCGAATCTACTTTACTTCTATTAGCTTCTATATAAATCGAAAGTAGATAAAAGAAGGTTTTAAGTAAAAACTAAAGACTAGAGATTAGTTTATACGCGAATATACTACTAGTTACTACGAATTATAATTCTCTATTATTTAATTCTTATAATATAGTTTACTATTAAGCGATATATATTATTAAGCGATATACTTTCCTCTACTCTACTATCTAAAGAGTAAAATTAAATAATTATAATATATTATATTAATTAATCTAAATCTAAATCTAATAAACTAGAAGTATCTATAGCCTCTTAATAAGTTCG